>CM076578.1:1092969832-1093005393 GCA_034641835.2 Pinus albicaulis
CGAAATCTTTGAAGAAACTTTTGATCATCTAGATTGAGATGAAGCTATGAATCAAGAATATCGTTCCTTATTGGCGAACGATACTTGGGATCTTGTTCCTCTTTCAAAAGGAAGAAAACTTGTCAGATGCAGATGGGTTTACAAAACAACATTTGGACCATATGGAAAAGTGGATAGACGTAAAGCTCATCTTGTTGCTAAAGGATTCTCACAAGTTGAAGGCATTGACTATACTAAAACCTTCTCCCTTGTTTCCAAAATGAATTCTATCCACCTTGTTCTTTCCCTTGCTTCCTGCTTTAAATGGGAAGTCCATCAAATGGATGTTAAATCCGCCTTCTTACATGGAGATTTGCATGAAGAAATTTACATGGAACAACCCCTGGATTTATCCAAAATGACACTAGCCTTTTTTGTCGCCTTAGGAAGTCTCTCTATGGTCTCAAAAAAGCTCCTCGGCCTTGGTATGCCAAAATGAAGAGATTTCTATTAGATCATGGCTTTTCTAGGTGTCATTCTGACAACACTGACTACACCAAGAAAGTGGGTAAGTCCTTCACCATCCTTTTTATTTATGTTGATGATCTTATCCTTACTGGTAGTGATCCCAACCATATAAACCATGTGAAGTATAGCCTCAAAAAGAATTTTGAAACGACAGAGTTAGGACACTTGAATTATTTCCTTGGTTTTCAAGTCTTTCAATCCAAAGAAGGTATTACCCTCTCTCGGGGTATTTTACACCACTTTCACATGGAATACTGTAAACCAACACCTTCTCCCTTTCTATCTAGAGTCAAGCTTTCAATCACTTGTACTACCCCTAAAGTTGATGCTACCTTATACCACCAAATTGTTGGTAAAATTCTATATCTAACCCATACTTGTCCTGACCTTTGGTTTGCCGTTGGTCTTGTTGCTCGGTTTATGCACCAACCTCATGAAAGTCACTAGAAAGCAGATAAAAGAATAATTCGATATATTCAAGGTACAGTTCAGTTCAACATTCATTACAGTGTAGGAGCATCTCCATGGTTGATTGGTTTCACTGATTTTGATTGTGTTGGTGACCTTGATGATAAAAAATATACTGTAGGATATGTATTCACTCTTGGTTCAGGACCTATTACATGGTCTTGTAAGAAAAAAAGTGCCATCTCTCTTTCTTCAGCAGAAGAAGAGTATTGTGGTTCAGTTGAAGCCAGCAAGGAAGCCATGTGGCTTCATCAGATCCTGTCTAAATTTTGTCTTCATCAGCAGCATCCAACTACACTTTGGTGTGATAATCAGAGTGAAATTCAACTATGTAAATATCCAGTTCAGTATTAGCGTATGAAACACATTGAGCTACACATACACTTCATCAAAAATCTCATTCATGATAGTGTTCTTGAAGTGTAGTATTGTCCAACCAATTATCAGGTAGCTGATATCTTTATAAAGGCTCTCATAGAATCAAAGTTTACCAAACTTGGATCCATGCTTGTAGTTTAGGAAATTTATTATTAAGGGGGGATAGGCTCTAATGCCTCCTTCCTTCTCCTATTGTGTCACCTTTTTAAATCCTTCAATCCTATCCCAAGTTGTTCTTAAGGGGGGATGTTAGGATATTTCAACACATAGGAAATAGGCTCCTCTTGTGTCACATTTGTAAATCCTTCAATCCTATCCCAAGTTGTTCTTAAGGGAGGATGTTAGGATATTCCGACACATGGGAAATAGTTAAGAATAACTTAGTATAATGTAGAGTTAGGTGAAGTGTGTTTCTTTACTATGTACATGTCTAACATATAATCTAAAAGGTCACGATTTATAGTGATCTGATGGATCACTCTCTCCTCGGTATTAATGACAATTGATCCATGGCTTAACACCCGATTGGTCCATGATCTCTATTTAAAGAGCATGGAGGGTCATTTTCACTATAACCATTTATGAGAGAAACATTAGTAATCTTTATTTTACATTAATAAATTACTTGAAGTGGCTGTGTTGGCTCAGGTCGTGGACTTTTTCCCTCTTCGAGGGTTTCAACCATGTGATAATACTGGTGTACTAATTTGTGATCTATTTGTGAGCGGTGACCTTTGGTTTTTGATCTAAGGAACTTACGCTGTAAATTCCTACATAGTTTAGTTAGCATACTAGGTATTCATCTAGGTCTTCATGCTTATGCTCATGGAGATTCCTTGTGGTATTTATGGTTTGGCCTCATGATGATGATGTTGTTGTAGAGGTGCTACAAAGTGATTTTCAAATGTGTTACATCTTGGGCAGGTGTTTTAGGAGAGTAGAGGACTTGTTGGCGGTATTTTCAACCCTTGTTTATTGGCTTCTAGGTCCATTTGTCTATGGAACTTGGGATACATGTTTGGCCTATTTATAGAAGTGTCACAAGGCTTAGAAGTGGTTTGGAGGTATGTACAAAGGCTAGAGAAGATGACCAAATAAGTGGCAGAGGTTATGATCAAATATTTTTATCTTTTTACTTATCCTATCCTAGTCTCATAGAGATAAAATTATACATGTGACTGAAAGGAATTTGGTTGCAGGGAGGCAGGCCTATGCATGTGACCAGTCAAGATCAGATAGATTTGTGCCTATCGTTGAGGCTTAAAATGAAATTATCTTTGCATTCCTCGTGCAATTTTGGATTAGTTTGACTTGAAATTTCCTAGAAGGTTTTATACTAATTTAAAAGGGTGGAAATGGGTTGAAAGAGTCCTCCAATGGGTGTGAACACCTTAAGTGCACAAGTAGTGATGATGATGGTTTTATATTTTCAAGTTTGTGAACTCTTAATCCCAGCCCAAAAGTGAATTCTTCCTTTCATGTTTTATATTCTTCACTTTGGAGTTATGTGATGGTTGGTTGAGTGTGAGAGTAAATGAGTGAAGGTTACATAGAGAAGGAATTATTTAGAATCAGTTGAGAGTGTATAACCTTCAGTGTATGGGTGAAAATTGCTACATAGCGAGCATATATGAAGCATTTTGCAAAATAGATCATATTTGAGCTTGTTGTAGAAGATTTTTCTTTGGAGGATTGGAGAAAATATTATGCTGATGAATGGCTATAGTATTACAATTTTGATGCATGGATGTGAGAAACTATTGTGCTTGTGTTGAGGGCATGTTTTTTGTGGGTATTTTTAATTTATTTTATAGTGTCTTGTTGCCGAGACATGGATTATAGAGCTGAATTCTTATTAAGAAGATCATCTTGGATCTAGTTTGAAAAATTATGAAATGAGGTCCACATAGAGTAGAGTTGCAGTGACTTCATGAGAGTGGAGAAGTGATTTCAAACCTTCAGCAAAAGGAACAGTTTCCCCATCCAATCATAGTTTTGTAGTCCAATCAGAGTTGGTGAGGATCGTTGATCGTGGTGGCCTTCAACTGATGGTAGTCCGTAGATCCATGTGACAATAGAGTATTATAATTTTATTAGTAGAACCAATTCTCCTTGTTGATTGTTATTGGCTTAGTGTATGAGGTCGAGTCCCCAAGTTGATCAAAGTCAACTATATATGTAAAATAAAAAATAATTGATATAATATAGATTGAGAGCAGAGAAGCAACAACAAGGGTGGTTTCTCTCCCATAAGGGTTTCCACCATAATTCTTATGCCCCGTGTCTGATGATGTCATTGTTTCCATTTATTATTGTTTATGGTTTTTAGTTTCTACTTGTATGGTGCACATGCTATAATTATTATTAGTTGTTGGTTAACATATATATGATTTAGTAGAGAAGTTGAAATTGGTGAAATTTTTTTATAAGTCACAATATTGATTCACCCTCCCCCCTCTTTGTAGTGTTCAAAATTTTCCAACAATTCTTATCAGAGCGGGGATATTGGTTGCAACTTGATCATTGGAGAGTAGATATGGGGTTTTTTGGAGAAAACAAGGTTTTTTTTTAATTTTTTTTTTAGAGTGACTTATCAAAGAGTGATTGTTATTACTGATGCAAACTTCAAGGTATGGAAAGATAGTGTAAAATATAAATTATCTTCTTGTGGCTATAACATTTGGAGATTTTTTTGTGAATGATATGATGGATATTTTCCTTCATCTAAAGTATTGAAGAAAATTTTTGAAGAAAGGTGAATTATTTTCGAAAATATCCATAATACAGACTTAAAGAAAGTTACAGATTTAAAATTTTCCAAAGAGGTTTGGGATAGACTGCATATGTTATATGGATCCAAGATCAACAACAATGATCAAGAGTTTGATAAGGACAACAAAAAGAAGAAGAATAAGAGATCCATGAAGAAGGTATTTCTAGTTGAACCAACAGTGAAAGAGGACAATTGATTTGAAGGTATCAGTCTTAATGATTTTATACTTTTGATTTATATGTTTGATAGCAGTAACAATAGTAGTTTAGATATGGTTAGTGAAGAAAATGATGATCGTAGTTATATGCTACTTAATGTTGAATTTGTATTTGCATTAGTTATTGTTGAAGTGATTTCTAGTGAGATTAGTAGACTAATTGATGCATGCGAGGAGCATGATAATAAATTACAAATCTATAATAAAAAGGAAAAGGATCTCATGGATGAGATCATCACTTTGAGGACACAACTGCAAGAATAATTTTTTTTTTGAAGAAGTCAGTTACAACAAGTAAAAGGATAGAAAGGAATATGTTAAATTTCTTGAAGGTGTGATTCACAAATTGAGAAAGGAACTTGAAGGAAAGAAAAAACAATTGGAGAAAGTGAATAGCACCATAGTAGTAAAAACATTTAGAAGAAATTTTCAAAATGGAGAAACAAGTTCACATGCATAAAGGAGTAACAAAGTAAAACCAAATAAGCCTATAGCAAATAATGTGACCAACCACCAAAAACATAAAATAAGAGAAATAAGAGGAGCTTCCACATCTAGAATACCATTTACTCATAGGGTTTAGAGAACTAGTTTCTAGAGGAGGAGTCAAAACCATTTCCCCCCACTAATGGATGAGATGGAGTGCTTCAATTGTCATAATTTTGGGCACATGGCATATTTTTTTAGGAGAATAATATACACATCTATGCAAAAATACGATTATAAAAGAGGAGGATCCACTTTTAAGTATACAAGTTCATTATGAATATTGTTTTGCATGTAACTTGTTTGGGCATAAAGAAATTGATTGCAGATCTAGTGTGTGAAGATGGAAGTCTAGTATGAGAAGAAAAATATTAGATCCATTGGCTCCAAATATTGGTCATATATAGTGTTATGTGTGTCATAATTTTGTGAACATGGTCAAGGATTGTAATACTCCTAAATACTTGAGGCTTTTGATTCAAAATCAATAGACAAAAGAGAATGAAACACTAAGGAACACTTGGAAGAAGTAGAAACAACTAGGAATATGTGGTATGACACTTTGTTCGCGTGATGAGGACGAGATGTGGTATATTGACAGTGGATTAACATGCCATATGTCAGGAGATAGGAGAAATTTTTTTTTGTTAATAGAACGAAGAGTGGTCGTGTTGTGTTTGAAGTTAATCAATCAACAAGAGTGTTGGGAAGTGGTAAAACCAATATTTGTCAGAAGAGGACCAATGCAGATAATGTTTGGCTCATTGAAGGCCTAAATCATAATATATTTAGTGTGAAAAAAATGGATGATGGGTGTAAGGAAGTGATTTTCAACTCCAAAGGATGCACCATCCCAAAATTAGGATCAAGGAGAGTAATTTCCAAGGGAGTCAATACATCGAAAAATGTGTACATGTTAAAGAGAAGAATGAAGAGTAAGAAGAGACCAAGGGATTAATTTTCCTCATCAAATTCATAGTGGGAGAGATCAAGATGTACTACAGTCCATCCTTTCATGTTAGATCTACATGGCTGCAGTAGTATGTATGAGACTAACATGGTCTCAAGGGAAGCATTGGGAGATTGAGGAGTTCTAGCAACAATGAATTTTGATCCATTTCTTAAATGAATTTTTAGATTAGACAAATCACTTCATATGAGACATATGATGCTCAGGGAGAGCTATGTATCTAAGGATTTTTCTTTCGTTTATGTTTCTTTTCACTCATTATTTTTACAGTTGATGTATTTATTGGTTATGAGTGGAAAGAATGTTATTATCAACATTGTTGCGACGTTTATTGATAGCTTTCAGCCACCCTAGCATGAGGAAAACGTGGAAATGACATGCATATCATGACTTGATACATGTACCAACCATGTATGGTGTTAGTGTGAAAATTATTAACAAGTGTACCAAAAAAGTTTCACTTAAGTCACTGGTGACAAGTGACCCTAAAACAAAGTATGGTTGTTTAAGCTTCATATATGAAATGAAAAATAAGAAAAACATTGCAACAAATGATCATATGCAACCGAAAACATATAACAAGAAAAATGAGCAGTTTAGTACATAATGAATCATGTAAACTAGAAAATATTATTAATGTAAATGAAACATCTGGTGAGGAGAAATTATAAACTTGGGTCTATAGATCCCTCTCTGTGGGATGCGTCCTTTTGATGTCCTTGCACTTCAATGATCTATTTCTCTCTCTCAATCTTGCAATGAGAAAAAAATAAAAATGGCTTGAACTCAAGTGGGAGCTCAAATGCAATAAGAAAGTAGTGGTGACAATGAGAATGATCAAGGTGAGGAATCAATGGAAACCCTCTTATTTATAAAAAAGTATTGAGCTAAATTAGGAATTGGAAAATAATAAAATATTATTGACCAAATGAAAATCTAGCCATTAGGAATACTTTATTATATTTTTTGGAGAGGGAAAATATATTCAAAATGGTCAAATATATTTATTTAGAAAATGGTTGAAGTAATTAACAAATAAAAATGATTTATTAATCACTTTGTGAGAATTTGAAAAAGTGTAAATTTGAAATAATTATTAAATAATGGTTTAACAATTATTCAAAAAATAAGAATAAGGAACTAATAAATAAATATTGATTTATTTAACTATTCCAAGGTGATTAAGTCAAATGTGTCAATAAATAATTATCAAATAATGATTTAATAATTATTTATAAAGAAAATTAAATAAATAATGTTTTATTCAATTATTCTCAGGGGTTTTTGAATTTTAATAAGAAATAATTTAGTAAAAATGGTTTACTAAATTACTTCCTATAATGGAAATGAATTTAGCATGGTAAAATTAACCATACATGGTGTATTTCGATCCACCTAGTATGAAATGTCTAGGTGATCATTTTTTGGGTGATAACATATGAGTTTTTATATTCAGTTTATTATAGCCATATGATAGTTATTGTTTCATCATTATGTATTGGTTAAGAGTCCACTCAATAATATTTTGAGTCATTATGGTGATATACATGTCTTGGAGGAGTTTCTTTAGCCTTATTGCAACCATATGTATGGGCTAATGATGTTGTAACAATCCTGATATGCCATGTATTTGCATCATTGGTATATAGCAGATGACGATAGTAGCAATGTAATTCATTGTAATATCCATGGAAAAATGCTCATGACACTATGTGTTTGTATTGTGTTATGTTTGGGTCATCTATTCATGAGTCACAAGGTTATGTAATGGTCATGTATGAGGTATTATGTCGCTGCTAAAACCAAGTATGTACACATTTATATTTCATTGAGTCATGGTCATGTTAAGTCTTGGTTCATATGGTGCTTATTTCTTGGCAAGGAAGCAATGGTTGCAGCGAAAACGGTTCATTGCAAGTTGGAGTTGCTCTAGAGATGGAATGTGTTCAAGGGGAGAATCTATTTTCTCTTGTTACTTCTACCATCCATTATTAGCATTATGGTACTCTTGGAGGTGTTATTGGCATGCCACATGATATGATCATGATTGTTGGGTTTTGACCTCATGTTATGAGTAGAGAGGTTGATGATTGCCATTTATTTTTCTATTATGTGGAGGAGTGTTGGTTGGTGTGTCATGTGCATATTGATGCATATACTTGATGTTGCTCATAGTTTCAATCCTGATGATGTTTCATATGATGCTTGTGTGATTGCCTCTTGTGCATATTACTACTGCACCTAGAGGTTGTTGGTTGGTATGTTGATATGAATGTTGTTTGGTTCATATGTTGCTTATTAATGATGTAAGAGAGTTAGGATATGTATCGTTCTTCAGCCATGGCTGTAGAGATCAAATGCTTCAGTATTTTTTCTTCATTTTTTGTTTCCTTATTAGATGGAGTTGACTCTTTCCCATTAATGTTAGAGGGGGAGTGATAGAGGATGTTGGCATGGATTATGTGTATGGTAGCCATCAAATCCAAAGGGGGAGATTGTTGGCATTATGGTGTTCATGTTTGCAACTATCTAATGTTGGAATTGGTTCATGATAGAAGCTAACTCATGTGGGCATTGATGTCAACTCTATGTAGTCTATTTGATGCTTGGATGTCTTCATTGTAGCATGGTTGCAACTAATTGAGTTAGAATTGAGCTTATTGTTTTAGAATTGATGTAAACCTTATGAGGTCAATGTATTGATGGTTCCTCATGTGCTATGGGGGTGCATGGAGGTGTTTCCTTGTTATGAATTGATTGGAGGCATTGCTATGCTACTACAGGTTGATGATGCAAATATATATGTGATGGAGATGATGACTCATGTGTCATTCATGTTTTTTAGTTGGCACACTAGTTGAGTTGGAATAATAGGTCTTCATCTAGGTCTTCATGCTTATGGTCATGGAGATGACTTGTGGCAGTCATGGTTTGGCCTCATGATGATGATGATGATGCAGAGGTTCTATAGAGTGATTTTTAGGTCTAGGTGTTGCAACTTGGGCAGGTGTTTGAGAACAGTGGAGGAATTGTTGGCAGTATTGTCAACCCTTGTTTAGTGGCTTCTAGGTCCATATGGTTGTGCCACTTGGGAGAAATAATTATCCTATTTGAATAAGTTTTAGAAGGCTTGGAAGTGGTTTGGATGCATATACAAATGCTAGAGAAGATGACCAAATAGGTGGCACGGGTTATGATAATAGATTTTAATGTTTTCAATTATCCTTTTCACTTGCCGCATGGAAATGAGCTTATGCATGTGATGGAAAGGAATTTTGTTTTAGGGAATTATACCTATGTATGTGTCCAATCGAGATTAGATATTGTTGTGTCTGCGACTGGGGCTTAATATGAAATTTTCTCTGTATTCCTCATGCACTTCCAGAGTAATTCGACATGGAAATTCCTTAAATGTTCTATACTAATTGAAAATGGTAGAAATGGGTTGAAAGAGTCCTCTAATGCATGTGAATACCTTAACTTCACAAGTGGTGATGATGATGGCTTCACTTTCTCAAATTTGTGCACTCTTAATCCCAGTAGAAAACTGATTTTTTCCCTTCAAGTTTTATATTATTCACTTTGGAGTTGTGTGATGGTTATTTGTGTGTGAGAGTGAATGAGTGAAGGCTTCATAGAGAAGGAATGCTTCATAATCAAGTGAGAGTGTCAATCCTTCAGTGTATGACTGAAAATTGCTTCATAGTGAGAAGATCTGAAGCATGCTGCATAATAGATCAAATTTGAGTTTGTTGTAGTAGAGATTTTTTTGAAGTATTGATGAAGAGATTATTTTGCTAGATTTCCATAGTATTATAGTTTTGATGCATGGATGTGAACCAATATTTTTCTCATGTTAAGAGCATGCTTGTGGTGGTATTTTGTTTGTTTTATTGATAGTATCTTGCTGCTAAGACTTGGATTGTAGAACTGAATTGCAGAAAAGTGTCTTGGATTTAGTTTGAAAATTTATGAAATGACATCCACATAGAGTAGAGGAGCAGTGACTTCGTGATACTGGGGCAGTGATTTTTAAGCTTCAGTGAAAGGAATAATTTCTCCATCCAATCAAATTTGGGTGAGGATCATAGATCATGGTGGCCTTCAACAAATGGTAGTCCATAGATTTGTGTGAGAACAGAGTCTCCCGAGATGATCAATAGAATCGAGTCTCATGGTTTATTGTGTTGGACTATTGTGTATGAGGTCGAGTCTCTAGGCTTATTGGATTCAATGATCTATGTAAAATACAAATTTCTTGAGATAATAGAGATTTAGAAGAGAGCGAGAGAAACAAGGTTTTTTTTTTTCTCCTAGAAGGGTTTCCACCAAAAATATTGTGTCTCATGTGTGTTGATGTGATTTTGTGCATTGATTATTTTTGTTGTTGCTTCTTATGGTTTTTAGTTTCTTCTTATATGGCGCACATTCTATAATTATTATTAGTTTTTGGTTAGCATATATGTGATTCAATAGAGAATTTTAAATTAGTGAGAATTTTTAATAAGTCACGCCATTGATTCACCCCCTACTCCCTCTCAGTAGTTCTCAAATGTTTCAAACATTATTTTATTTACATGGAAAATCAACTATGGGTTGTTATAATAAAATAATATCAGTTACACAAGGAACAAACAAATTCTTCAAATTTTTCTTCAATTTCTTCACAAGACAAGCTACAACTTCTTCTTACAAATTTCCCTAGCTAAAACCAGCAGGAAGCTACAAATAAATGGAGCTACAACCCCAAATATTTACTAGCACATATGAGAAGGAGCTACAACCCCTAATATCAAATCTACAACTCGTTTGACATCAATGATTCATTTTTCATTCGTTATCAAACCAGAACCATGAATTCCACATCTACTTACAAAATAAAAAAATATTCCAAAACCACATTCAACAATTTGTGATTACTGAGAAATACACCATCACACCAATAGGCTTGATCCGAAACACACATTTCTATGAAAAAATTGCAAAATTCCTCAATCAATTCAACTTATAAAGAATTTGACTTGATATTTTTGGCATGAGTCATTAGTTAACTTCACTTTGAATCTTTGCTTGAGTCTTATACTTCTTGTCTTTGTATTTTTCCTTCTAGTATTCTACATATGTTCTTCAAGTCAGAAGACCTTAATCACCTATTTCTGCCAGTTAAACTGATCAAACCTGTTTATTCTACCGATCCAGAACTTTTAGAGGGTTTAGCTATATTTTTCACTCCAATTCTAGCTTTAATTTCCACTATATTTAGAAAAAAAACTAAAAAATTCCCCTAACTCATCCATGTCGCCGATGAGCGCCTCTATCCCTTCTACATTGGATGCTATGTTTAACATATCTTCCAAACTCAAATTTGTTGACTCATCCATCCATGAAAAATATTTTCATATCGCTTATTCCAAAGTGCTTCCATATTTAACTTCCAAATCATTCATGCCAAATACAAAAGGCTTTCCATTATAAATGTTAACTTTGCAGGCTTATTATGTTATATCCCCAAGGGATCAAATTATAACACAAACACCTTTGCGCCCATAGTCATGGTTGCCACATAGAACCGAGTGTTGGTCCTTGGGCCTTGGCCCCTAGCATATTTATCCTAGCACAATCATTATTGAGCCCCTTTAAACCTCCAAGGTCTTATTAATGGGATTAGATATCATGTGGGGCCATCCTGCCCTCTTCTCATTGGTTATCGTTGCATCCTATCAGTGTTTACGTATCCCAGTGGGCTTTTCCCAGTGCCTCGGTGCCCAATCACTGCACACTTGGGCTTAATTTTCACTAAGAATAGCCCTGTCGGTCCGACGCCTAGTCATCTTGCTAGTATTCCTTTATGCCTAACTTGAGCCTATGGGGGTCGTTGGACTTGGATAATGCCAGGCTTACATCATCTGTGCCACATGACGCTTTGTGACCGGTCCATGTGTCACCCACAATTGGCCCACATGACTACCCAAAAATTTCAAAACCCCCTGCCATGTGTATCGCTTTGGTTGGGCCATGTCACTTTTAATGTCATCATCCACCTGTACTACCACATCATCCCTGCAAGATAATCATATTGTACCACTTTTCTGTTATCAAAGGAGATAGAAAGATAGGTCCAACCCTTTTGTTTTGCGCCAGTTTTCTTCTATAAACATTTTATGGGTCTCGGCCATTGTATGGCTACGTTGGTCCCCAACCTTCCTCCATGGTCATGAAACCACTTATTTTTTGCATGCCCCCCTCAATTTTTTTGTTTTTTTGAGAGGGGGGTAGCATAATTCACCTCCTTCATCGATTTGATGATCAATAGTATGGGAAAACGACCCATTGTGTGACCCCCTCTTGCCATTAACATTCAAATTGTGGATCCCTACACAATTCCTCCGATGCGTTGGTGGGGACTCGTGACACTCGATGAACCTTAGAACATGCATGGAATTTAACCCTCGGGTTGGGGCCTCGAGCTCTAAATTATTTTTCCAATTAACGCGCCTACCACTGCTATGTTGTATCTTCCATGCTAGCCTACCTGTAATTCTAGTGGTCCTACTTCGTCGTACTTCCGTGTGCACCCGGTTGATGTTATCTCACTAATTCCTTAAGTTCTCCTGAAGTTTTTGTTAGGGTACACCCATCACGCTCCCACTGTCAGGCTTAACTATTATGTGGGATCCGCGTTGGGCGAGAAAAAATGCTTATTTTTGTTGCATTATCTTCTTCATGTGAGCTGAAAGTTATTTTTTGTTGCTCAATGTCTGCTTGTGCTTTGGATAACTGATCCACTGAAGACTTTGCTTTATTTGACAAATTTTCCAAAATTAACTATGCACTAAAATGGTCTCCAACCACCTTTAGCTCTGCAAACTTTCACTTCGAGGTCCTCATCTTTTACTGGATCTAAATTTTGATCTAGGAGGCCATTTCTAGGTTTTCACACACAACTATAATTTTTTTTAGAGCTGTATCCATCTATTTAGGTTTCATCTAATCCTAAGATGATCTACTACACTATAAGTTCCTTCAAAATCACTACACCATTCTCCACTAATGCTTCTTCTTGTGCCTGATCTTGAACACTTGTGTTCTCCTTTGGAATTTTTTTCCATATGTTTCCATTAATGACAACATATTTCTAACAAACCTATTAAAAATCTTAGGGCTGTGATTGCTATTACTCCAAGAATTTTATATTACTATTATAGATAAATATGGAAAAGACATTGTTGTTGCAAATTTTCTCTCTAGGTTAATTCATGTTACTGATAATCTTCCTGTTGAATATTTTTTTCTAGATATCTATCTAGAATATCCACTTATTCAACCTTGTATGTAGGTATTTCTAATTACCTTGTTGTAGGAAAGTTTCCTCATCACCTTTCCCCTAGAGAAAATAGAGATATGATACAACAGAGTGCAAGATATTTTTGGGTGGATGGAAACCTTTTTGACACTAGTTTTGATGATTATATTAGAATATGTCTAAGGTAGGACAAGATCCATGACATCTTGGAGGCCTATCATGATGGACCTTATGTGTGGAATTTTTCAGAGGGATGGTCTAGCCATAAGGTGTTGCATATGGACTAATTTTGTCCTACTATATTTCGATATGCAAAGAGGTATGTTAAGGGTTGTGACAACTATCAGAGAATGGGTCAACCTACCCAATCAGATGATATTTTTTTATAACCTCATATGGTGGTGGAACCTTTTGAGAGATGGAAATTATATTTTGTGGGACCAAATAATCGCCCATATTAGCAGAATTTTTATATTCTAGTTTTCATAAACTAGGTTACCAAATGGGTAGAGTCCATAACACTTACTATAGAAACTGACCATCTTGTTTCAGACATTTTGTATGAGGAAATTTTTACTCGATATGGAGTGCCAAGGGAAATAGTAAGGGATGGAGGAGCATATTTTACCTCTTGGTTGATATAGGATCTTGTTAATAAATACATATTTAATCATAGTATTACCTCACCCTATCATCCTCAGGAAAATGGGTAGGTTGAAAGTACTAATAAAGTACTTGAAGTTATTCATACAAATACTATGGCAGGGCATATAGAATATTGATTGGAAAGACTTCCTAAAGTATTATGGGCTGACAAGACAACTTGGAGAAATACTACTGGTTTTTACCCTTATCAACTTGTTTTTGGTAAGACTCTCATCTTCCCCATCAAATTTGAAATTAAAACATTAAGGAAAACCTTGGAAATGGATTTATATCTGACTGCAACTCAAGAACATAGGCTAAAGTAGCTAAATGAGTTCGATGAAAAGTGTCTGGAAGTTGTCCAATGAATATATATCATTTAGCAGCAGTGCACCATATGTCATAGTAAATTTATTAAGAATAAGTTGTTTCATAAGGGTGATTGGGCCTTACTTTATGATTTCATGTTCAAGGATTTTAAGGGTAAGATGTAAACGAGGTGGTTAGGTACTTATGAGGTAAAAACACGCTTTGACAATGGGATTATAAAATTGACAACCATTTTTAATTCTCAGGTATATTTTATGGTTAATGGACATCATCTCATGTTGTATCATAAACCTACCTCTAAGGATTCATTTTTGAATGTTGTCTCAATTGAAAATTCAAACCTTGAAATTGTTGGGGCATAGGATGTTCTTCCCGTGCTACCAATTATTTGGAATTTTTCTTCAATAATATATATATATATATATATATATATAATGAAAAAATATAAAAATAAAAGAAAAATAAAAATAAATTTCCAATAGTGAAAACCGATTTGGGGCATTATTTGATGATTGCGATAACTGAAAACTAGCTTGCTGTCAGTCAACACCTCTTGTTTATTTTTAACAACATTATTATAATTATTTCTATTATTAATTATTGTTCTAAGTTTTTTCTATTACAGAATTAGCTTGGGACTTATCATAACTTGGTCTATATATTTTAGCTTTGATTAATATCTTGTTGATACATTTGAATATATGAATAGATGTTACCATTATTTATGTATGTATTTTCCTATTGACATTGTCGCTACAATTGAAGATCCCTTTAGAGACCTATTTTTTTTGCTTCAGTTGAATGCCCTTTTGGAATATTCATGGTTAATAGTGTGGTCTCAAGGCTAATACATTGGATCTATTGTCACATGAGTGGTTCTTTCATCTCATAATAATAATAGAATTTAACCTTTGAACATATGCCACAGGGAGATTTTCACAACATCGTTTGACATGTACAACCTTATGTCACTATATTGGTAAGCTAATAAGAGTTTTATTATATTGTCATTTATTTGCAGAATTTGGACATAAGAGGTGACATTATTACATTATTTCACAAATTCCGAGGATGGCTATTATAATAAGTGGTGGTGGGGGGGTGGGGGAGGGGGGGGGGGTGGGAAGTGCAACATATTATTAAACAATACGCCATGATTTCACCGCAATTAATCAATTATTTACTTGCTTGATGTATAATTATTCCATTTCATGATGATTATACCTCCATAATCATCATTATACCTATCATCATTCTTGAAACACCTATCATAATTTCCAAAAAGTGATGTGACTATGCGAGGTCTTTCACATAAATATCATAAAGACTTAATTTGGTAAAAAAAGGGGTAATTGTTATTAATTCTAAAATCATGACATTCTCTCCTTATCAAGTGTATGTGTGTACCAAAGGAAAATCTGTAACGGGTCATGAAATTGGTGAGTAGTTACAATATTGGACAACCATGGGAGGAGTAGCGGTAAGGCATGAGTCATACTATATTAACATGTTGTTGCATAATCTGAAAGCTTTGGAAATTTTTCAAAATGCAGGGTGGTTGAGCCATTTTGAGAAGTTGATGGGTTTTAGCGAGTTGGTTGCTCTTGAGTTTGCATAGGCCCTAATTGAACAATATTATGAAGTCATAGGTTTCAAAAATGTAGTTACAGAAGAGTTAATAGCAAGAGTAGCATTGATACCACAGATAGGGGCTCAGTGGTTTTCAAGGAAGTTAGTGATTCCATCAGCTAAGACTATGTTTCTGTAAGAAGGATAAGAATTAGTGACTAAGGGTAGGGTTTTTGATAGAACATCTCTGTCCCACCCTTGGGAAGATGTGGCTCTCTTCATCTAAAAGTTTATCACCCATGAAGGGTGCTTTTGGATTATATTTAATTACCATTTTCAACTGCTGGCACATCTCAAGACAATGTATTTGATAAATTTTCCTTATTAACTATTTAAATCTCTTCAACATGTTAAAAAGTATGTGTGAGTGGAAAAACATATGGAAACACACTTAACCAATCATGCATTGATCAAATTGGACATAATTCACTCAATACAGGAGCAGGGGAGTTCAAGGGATGATATGTTAGCAAGACCACACGTAGATGTTGAGGATGATGGAAGTGAGGAGCATGAGGAGAGTGTTGAAACAACACATGAAATTAAAGTAGACACACACCCCATAAGTAGGCCTATTACATTCCCCAGGAGCAGAAAAACTACAACCCCTAGGAAAATTAGGGTGGAGGAATTTCTTAGACCTCAAATTTGAAACCCTAAGAGGTGTATCTCTATTAAAAAAAATTAGTTGGTACATCCTAAAAAGTTAAAATGGAATGAGTAGAGGAGACTATGGAGGTGTCAAGTGAATCATCATAGTATAGCTATCATGGGTGTCTTATTGAAGAAGAAAAACCAGAAGAAGTAATTGCTAAAACAATAGTACCTAAGCCAGAAATTGAAGAAGCAAATATTTATGAGGAAAATAAGGGTGCCTCAGGATAGGTGAAGGTAAAGAAAGAGAATAATAGAGAATATTATTGGTGGAATGAAACCTAATATAAGGGTGCAAGTGGCTATTGCAAAAAATACTACTCCAACAACTGAAAAATACAGTGTTATAGTTGAACCAAGTGAACATAAGAAACAATAGGATCAGAGAAAACAAGAAGAGCTTGTAGAGGAAGGTTCCTCCATGTCTAAAGCCCTTGATAATGCACCATAATTCAAGCATGGGGAAGAAGAACTAGTAGTAGAAGAATCCATAAAAGAACAATAGGATGCCCCTGTACTAGGTAAGACTGAAATTGACCCTCTTATTCATCAAATTGAAAAATTGAAAAATGAAAATGGAGAGCTAAAGAAAGAACTTGCCTTGGTTGAGAAAAAAATTCAGTTTAAGAAGGTAAATGGGTTAGATGTGTTAGTAGAAGTAGAATATTTGACATCACCCATAGAAAAAACCTCAAACTTTTATGTGGGATGTAAACAAGATCCTAAGGAATTTGGTCTTGAATAATTAATTATAATCTCAGTAGAATTCAAGTAGGATAACAATATAAATAATTTCAACCTACTGCTACATAAGAACCTACTAACAATATTTTTGTCACATAAGAACCAATAGTCAAATAAGAGAAGGAAGAAGAAATACAATCTGATAATCCACAAGAACATGTTTATGATGTTGTTGTTACACATGAACCAGCAGCTGAAACAGAGAAGACTAAAATTAATTTGACTTCTTCCCCACAAGAACCTCTCAATGAAATTTTTGTTACACAAGAACCAATTACAACTAAGATAGCACAAAAGGAGGAGAAAGGGGATAAAGAAGAGATTGCTGAGCTTGAGATTGTAACATCATCAAGAACAACCCAACTTAATCAGGAAGAAATATTGAGAATAAAACCTTGTTTAGTGAAGTACAAAAATGGAAAAAGTTAGCAGTTTTACCTAAGGATGAAGTTATTTTCCAGAAGTAACTTGAGGAGATGGTCAATATTCTTAAGAAGGAATGGGCTGAAAATTTGAGAATACAACATTTTACAAGATTTCAAAGAGAGAGGAAGTGGGAAATGGTGTGAGTAAATGAATTGCAAGAGGAGGTGCATCTACTACAATAAGATAAGGAATTTATGTATGACCTTATTAATTATTTACTAAGTTGAAAACTCCCTTGCCCATCTTATCCTTTATATGTGAAAGATAAAAAATTTCTCTTTCAATTGACAGCCCTTAACAAAAAGCAACCATATAATACAAGGAAAATTCATGATTTCTTGGAAAATTTTCAAAATCCTAATTTCTTGGAGAAAAATTTGTTGCGTGAAATATATTCGATGACCTTGCTTGTTTTGGAGATAAACCTTTTGACTTGACACCTTATATGGGGGATGTTCAGTTGAGAGCTTTTGTGTCTTTTTCTCAGAACCATGTAAGCTAGAAAGTTTCATATGGCACCATAAAAACCAATGAGAAACAAGTAAAGTTGTGCATTATAAATGAGTCTAGCTTTGTTTATGTTTTTTCTAGGGCATACAATCATATATGGTGATTTATAGCCACCAAAACATTAGTAATGAAGCATCGAAGCTTGGTTTTTTAGAGATTCCTAAAAAATATTCACGATATAGAAGTGATTACATTAGAAGGGAGTAAGCTAAGATGGAATTCTTGTTGACAATATTTGAGGGAGGAGGACCCCTATTGTTATAAAACAATTATGCAAGTTCTATCTATGGTTCCTAAATATGTGGATTGTATTAAGAGAAGTGGCTTAGGTTGTATTGGACTTAGATTTAATTTTCCTCTTTTTTGGCTTCTGACCTATCAGTATCAACACCCATATCACTTTACCGAAAAACTTTGGGAAATGGAGTTTGTCATTTTCCAAGGCTACATGGCAAGAGTAAAGGATACTACAGAGTCCTATGATTGTTTATAACTACACTCTATGCATGTTAGGAACTAGTCACAAGGGTTTTCATAAGGACATGAAGATGCTTAAGCTAGGGATAGATGTTGGGCCATGGGATTGTTACCTTTTTGCAGTCACTTTCCCACTCCTTTTTCCCCCTTTTTGACCAACAAGGCCACACTTTATCACTGTAATAGCCATTATTCACCTAAGTATGTTCTTTTCTATGAAATACCTTCTTAGTGTAATATTTATTATAGTTTTGAATATGAAATATCATCTTAGGTGATTTGTATTATAAAATTGACATATGGATTGTTTCAGGTTTAAGTGGTATGTTGAAGTTGTTGTTACAAGATTGCACTTTCAGTTTCCTTTATCAATTTAGATAAAGACTCCATGAAATGTTGTTGATACACAAAATAATTTCCTTGGGAATGTTGTCCTTCCTTAATTATTCATATGGACCAAATCGAGGAGTGCATTGAGTCAAAGCCAATTCAACCACTCAGAAATATTCATGGAGTATACAAATCACTTAGTTAATATTTTCTACAAATTCATTGTAATTAAAGTAAATTGTTACAACTTTACCCCTACCATGGAAATTGCCGTATGAATTACTAAAATGTATTCTTATTTTAAGATCACATGAGAATCTAGATATTCTCATGATGATCTTGTTGTATTTGAAAATTATAAGGAAAAGAGTTCTCTGCTTGCAGGGTTAGAGAGGGGGAATTAGAGAGATGGGATTTGGAGGAAGAGAAAAGCTGCACCAAGCACTGGAATCCTGTTCTTTTATTAATGCAAATCTCAACCTTGTTGCATCATATCTTTCTCTGAGTAGTCTGTGTGCTATTTAGTGCACCAACCCCTGCCATAGGAGGAAGGGCCCTCCTCCTTGGTAGGGATCATTGGGTAAGTAGAAAACAATAATTATTTTTATTAATTCTTCTAATTTATGTGATTGTTGTTACTGTCAAATTTATTTATGTGTTATTTATTGCAGAAAAATTTTGAATGGTGTGACAACATAAGTCATGGATTAGTCCCTCTTATTAGTGTAGAAATCAATTATTTATTTTTATGTCACATATTGGATTGGAATTTATTTTGATGTGTGTGTTAAACATTCGATTGAGTGATCAATGGTTTGCAGGAGTGTTGTTTATGAATGAGAATGGTTGTGTAACATAGTGATTTATTCTATAGCTGTGTGACTCCTTTTTTTACTATGTTGAAGAGTGTAACAACTTGAGATTGTTGAGAGTGAGTCTGCAATGAACTTGGGTTGAGATTCAATATGCTTGTTATCATTTGCATTGCATATAAATTGCATGATAGACATGTAAAATTTAAGCCTACCCAGATTGATAATTAATTTGAGTGAAGCTCTCGTTCTATTTTAAAGGAACAATTGTTTCACCCGACACTATGTTCAAAGATTATTATGTCAAAGATAAAATGTATAGTATTCTTTGCATAAGGATTAGAAGGGTTGAAACTGTGACTTAATTAGACAATATGATTTCAATACATAAGAAGATTTGAATTCTATCTCCCATAAGGAGATCAACTGTAACACCCTCTTCCCACATCTACCCAAGTAACCGACCAACTGGAGTAAACATGTGACAAGAGTTTACTAATATGAGTTTCAACCTCCTATATTACCTTAATGAAGTGGAATCAACGAAAACACCAAAAACACACCTTACACAATATTATTGACATTCCCAGGGGGTAACTAAACCTCCAAGGGCATTGTTCTCTGAGGGGGACTGATTTTATCCCCTTTGAGGCTAAGTTGTGGGCTTTTAAGGGCAAGGGAGTGGCCATAGACCTTAGAGCCATGGTCTAGCCTTGGCAAGGTAGCAGGTCAATCCCAAACAACAATTTTTCCGCCTGTGTCTCTAGGATTTGTACCACATTTTTCAGCACCTAAGCCTAGGTCATTGCCCATAAATCATTATAACTTCAAGAGAGGGTAAATAACATTGAAAAAAACATATCGAAGCAATCAAATCATTAGGAAATCATCCAAACCCACCCAACCATGATAGGAATTTCATCAAACATGTCACAAACATATCATCTACAAGTATAAACAATAGATTTAAACAAATGATTTCTCAACAAAGTGGAAATTATCATATGAGAATGGCTAAGAATATTTTCTCCCCTACTTTATAAGCTATCATTTAATCAATTTAACCATATATATGTCATGAATTCATTTACAAGTAAAAACATGGAGTGAGCCATACCTCATCACTATCAAAATACATGCTTATAGCCGACGTAATACCAACAGAACTACCATGGATGCATCAACAATAGAATCCATATATATACCAGTGGATATACACACCAAATAACAAGGCAATGGAACTTTCATTAATAAATGTAAAAACCAACCTAGAATGGGACTTCCAAGTTCCACGTGACCATAGACATGACTGGGCCAAATTTCAACTCAGCAAGTCACCCCCGTGCCATATTCAAAGAATGAATGTGGGACTTTATCAAACACATCAATCAACACAAAACCAAGGCTCCAGAGAGCATACAGTTTCAACCCCAAACCAGTGATTCTACCACATAGTCAGACATCACTAACGATCACATATTCATCTCTATCCAAGCTACTCCAAGGCTATAGAGTGTTTGTTCCAACTGGGGCTTCCAGGACTAATAATTGAACCCCAAGTATTACAGGGCTTCTAGAGAGTTTGTCCAACTAGGGATTAGAGGATGTGTAACTCAACCCACATAGGGATTCTAGAGTGTTTTTCCAGCCAAGGTTTCCAGGACTAGTAATTCAACCCACAATTTTCTGTTGGGATTTGAGAGCATTTGTCCAACCAAGGCTTCTAGGAACTAATAACTCAACCCAACAACTAAAGGAATCATGAGAACCAGCCAAAAAATAATTAATGGAAACAAATCCACAATCACCATGGCTATTCAAGAAATGGAAAAGCTAGGAAAATCCACATGCATACCTAGACATGCAAAAACTAGTGAGGAAAATATACATGCAACTCGTAACCTGCACTAAGAACCTTCTGTAGATGTTGATCCTGATGTCCTCTTTTGCTTTCCTTCTTTTCCAATTATTTCTTGATCCAAATTTCCAAGTATGCCACACTCTACAAGAGTGCTTCAAGAATACACTAAGTGCTCAAGAGTATGAGAGAGATAGAGGAAGAATAACGAGAAATCCAAAACTGACTAACCAACCCTTTCCCATTAATCCTCAAAAGAACTTTTATTAATGAGGCATCTAATTTCTTCATTTTCCATTATTTTCCTTCAATTTCCTCCTCACATGCAAAATGTGACCTTTCATCTTCGTTTTCTCCTAAAATCCATTATTTTCATAAATAAAATGCCAATTAATGCTTCATGCCTTTCTAAAGGCTTTACCTTTTCCTTTGGCATTTTTTTATACATAATAACTTAAATGAACACCCACTAGGATGTTTTTCCCACAATTTAACATGGAATACGTGTCCCATCATTGTGTTCTTATATATATTTTTACATGTATTTTTACTAGGGTTGTTACAAAACCCTCCCCCTTGGGGGAACACCATCCTCGGTGTTCAATGACACCTAGAAACCAACAAACCACTGAAAACAAAAGTTACTGCATATGGAGTTTTATAACATATCTCATTGCAATATTTATAATGAACAACCTACTAAACCATGATAATCATACCATTTACAGGAGCTTTATAACACAAATCATTATCGTATTTACAATCACAACCACATATAATTATGAAAATTTTATTCAACCAGCAAATAACCATATTGTTTGTGGAGATTTATAAACTAGATCGATAGAATATTTACAATAATATACATATATACACATATAAACATTTTCTCAACCAACAAATAGAAGGATACAGTTCCTGTATGTAATATTATGAAATTAACTTGCAGCTAATAGGAATATTAAAGTTTTGTTTTGTGACTTAGATAGGTGAATAAATGGGCAGGGACACCCATAAATCTCTTTATGAAAAATAAAACCACTTTGCATGTGAAACTGGAGCACCTTTTCAGCTTAATAAAGCACCCTAAGGTGTGAACAGGGGCTAAAACATGTGGACTGGGTCAACTTTGACCAAATCAACAGCGTTGTCATGGAGGAGTGGGCATTAATGGAGGGACAACATAGTTTTGGATGGAGACTCATTGCAAGGAATTAGTGCCATTAATGGATGGGGCTTAGGTTTTGGAAGCTTATATATTATAAAAGGAAGAGGATGGCAGCCATATTATTCATCTTGGTATATTTGATATTTTGATATATGGTCTGTTTAGACATAGAAATTTCTTTATTTGTTTAGCTAAGATTGCATGCGCTGTTTAGCACAGGGTGTTCCTTATCGGGAATCCCACCTCTTCCATTGAGAAGCACTTGGAGGAGATTACACTATACTTCCACAATCAGGTAGCTGGCCAAGCTTCAGTCT
The DNA here is from genome assembly GCA_034641835.2 of Pinus albicaulis. Lineage (NCBI taxonomy): Eukaryota > Viridiplantae > Streptophyta > Pinopsida > Pinales > Pinaceae > Pinus > Pinus albicaulis. Next base: position 1,092,992,835 of record CM076578.1, read on the forward strand.
CATGTACAACATAGCTATGTTTAGAGTTGGGTTGTGTTGCAGGGGTGTAGCAGTGGAGGAGTGAGATCTCCAATTTCTGAGCTTATTTTCTAGTGAGGGGACTATCCCTTCACCTATTGATTTGATTGGGTGTTTTTGCAGCTGATATATCATTCATTCAGACCCATATCAACATTAATTCCCAGGGAGTGCATAATTCAGGCAACAGAAATGAAGTGGGCTACTCAAAAAAGACCGAAAATCAAAACTTAAAATCTGGCCAAACCATTTCTGGGTTTTTCTGGGTTTGTTGAGTAGAATCCGTGGTTAAAAGTGTGGATCATTCTGAGGACTCTAAAAAAATTCCACACATGGTTATTCTCCTCAGTAGTAGTATTTTCCAGCGATAGTAGCAGTAGCAACACAACATTTCCAGTGCTTGGTTTCTTTAGTTTATTTCAGTCATATTGTGGCTTGAGTGCATTCCTTTTGGAGCACTATGTAATTTAATTTTATGTTATATATAATGATATGGCTCTGTTGTTTTCTGCTCATAGATTATGATGTCTTGATGTGATTTCTAGCTGCAGCATATTTCCAACATTTTCTAGATTTTAGTGCTATGTTCCTGTTTTGATTTATTTGGAATGTTGCATATGTTCTATATTCTTGCCTTTTCCATTTTGGAATATTACAGTGGTATCAAAGCATAATCTTGGCTCAACCTATGTACCTCAACCATTATGTCATCTAAGAAGGCTTCTCATAGGAAGGAGAAGATATACAGAAGAAATGAAGGCAAAACCTCATTTTCAAGAGGGAAGGAGTTTTCAAAACTTCTTCTTCAAACTATGCAGTGCATTAGAAGAGACATCAAAGAGAGGAGAGATGTGGAGATTCTCCAAAAGGGATTGTATATGAAGAAAGCTCCATATTTTCACATTATGGGTGTGAGCATTCAACTACACCATTAGATCTACAATGTGGCACCATCCCTAGGGTCATGGCAAGAGAGATGGAGGAAGGAGATGTACCAAAGGAGGAGACTCTTGGTGACTATCTTCAAGAGTATGAATCTCAAACTTAGAGATTTAGAGATCATATAAACTTTCAAGGGTTTTGTGAGATCAAGGAGTATAGAAGATATAGCAACCATGATAGAAGCACAAGGTAAAATCAGGATGATGTGGGTATATTCTTTCTATCTACTTTTGATGGATCACCTAGATGTTTAGCTAGGCCTTGGGGGAGGAGCTAGACACCTATTTGCAATAACACCAAGTTTCAAAAGATGAAGCCACTAGAGTAGCAGTGTTGCACCTTGAAGGTAAGGATTATGCCTGGTGGTTTTATGAATATTCTTCATTAAAAGATGAAAATATGTTTACTTATGCAAGGTTCACTAGGATTATATTAAAGAGATTTGATGAAAAACATTCTGAAACTTCCTTGGTTGAGCTAGCCAATCACACACAAACAAAACCTTTGCATGAGTTGGAAGGATATATAAATCCAACTCCATTTTAGAAAACTATTGAGAGGATTAAAAACTTGCATAATACCTTGCTAGAGGCAAGATCCCCATTTCAGAAAGAGCTCTCTTCTTAAAGGGAAGACATGGAGGAAATAGACAAAGAACCTCTTAATGATGATGAGGCGACCTCCATTTATGATGAAGGGGAAGGGAAGAAAGGAAGTAATAGCACTGTCACAGCAGTAGCAGATCTAGTACCTGATGAAGAGGAAGATGGAGCATTTTCTCCAAAGAGAGAAAATCTTGCACTCTTGCAAGCAGTTTCGAAGAATCTCACATATGGAGATCAGGGCACAGCAAATGTGCAGCATGTGCCATCATTGACATATTGTGAGATCTTGAAGATAGAAGGAGATAAAGGGGAGGACAAGAATCATATGATGAGGAGCACACACCCCTCTCTATTTCAGAAGATTGATGCACAGAAGAGGTAGGAGGATTTGTGCAGTGAGGACAAGGACAAATCAATCCACTCACATATACAGCCTGCTCTAGGCCTTGATGTTTCATTACATGGAGGAATTCCACTAGGGAGACCCCCTAATTGGAAGATGAATAAATATTTCTCTCAACCTGGTACAAAATTGGTATATTTTTCTAAGGAAGGAGCCTTGGGAGGAGTTAGCACAACACAAAGAACCTTTGATGGGTTTAAAGGAGAGGTGAGAAATTTTCTGATATGGACATTGCAATCTCCCACTCAACTATTTTCACTGAAAGATAACGATTCAAAAATCTATGATGACATGAGCATGGTGTCTAAGGGCTACTCCATATCCTTGGAGTAGCAAATGATACTTCCACACATGAGGAATATTGTTTAATATGACAATAGGCTATTGACACTCTTGCATGCATTGGCTAAACTATGGAAGTTTGGGATGGGAAATACCTTCCAAGAGGAGCATGACCTCCATATACTTCAGTCTTGTCTTGGGAAATATCAGTTGCAAGGGTGGGGTAGCAATACTCCAACATGTGGATTTGGCATTAGGCATGTCAAAGAGGAGAAATATGATATGACATGTGCTTCATTTAAGATTTCTACAATGTTGTCATTGCTGGAAAGCATAGATCCATATTGGGAGTCCAACTATTGGTAGAATATTCCAAGGACCTCTTCACATGTAAGGTTCTTGATGGGCAAGTGGAAGATGGGAGGTATAGAGTGGTTGATGGAGTCATTTATTTACATGATCAAATCTACTTGACTAGAGACTCCAAGCTCAAGGAGGGGATTCTACATGAAGCATATGAGGCACTCTCTTCAGGACATGTAGAATTCATTGAGTCTTATCACACCATCTTGGAGGGATTCTATTGGGATGATCTCAAAGAATATGTGCACCAACATATCAAGAGATATGTAGCTTGTTTGATGTATGAGGAGGAGAGCAACCACCTCGCAAGGTTGTTACAATCATCTTCCCTTTTGATGGAGAAATGGGAAGGTTCATCTATGGAACTCTTCACCAACTTGTCTACAATATATGGTAAATATTTTATTTTGATGCCTATTTATCAACTAACAATATATGTGCACTCCTTTACCATGCATTTGCAGCACATTACTCAACAAGAGAGAAAACCTCTTTGTGGATTTCATGGTCCTTTTGGGACTACATTCAGTGATGGCGATGACCACTTTATGGAGGAATTTGGGAAAGATATGTTTTACTTGGGTCATATTCATCCAACACCTAATGTCCTCTACTATTTTCAAGCTTTTGAGAAGCTTATGGCAGCAAGGAAGTGGTTGGATAGCCACTTATCACATCATGTTTTGAGAAAGCAACAAGAAGAACATCTCTGGTCTCACTTGAGGGACTATTTTCACCATCCAATATGTCATCTGACACTTAGCCCATGTTTCGTTTGGGGACCATATGGTGATGACACTCTATTCAATATATGTATGAAGGATTGGGCAATAATGCCACCTAGAACCAATGAGTGGGATCGTCAGATTCCAAGTATATTTTGGCTTCATGAGGACTATATGTTGGAAATATGATGCAGAGTGTTGTCCTTGATGGCAACCCACTAAATGAAGATGAAGACATGTGACAGTTGACATGTGTTGTCCTTGATGGCAATACACCTGATGAAGTTATTCTTGACTTGATGGACGTGGTAAACGATGTAAATCTGATGTGATATGATGTTAGTAGCAATATGATGCTAAGTGTTGTCATTGAATGGCAACTCACTTGATGAAGAAGATGGCAACTTACTTGATGAAGTTGTGCTTGAGAGAATATGTTCCTGATGAAGAAAATATAATGTATCTACAGTGTGTACAAAAGGAAATGAAGAAAGGAATTCAGAATGTGCTCAAAATATGATGAAAAGAGTATGTCTCTTTGTATACGCGGATTTTCCTAGGGGAAGTCACGTATGCACGCGGAAAGGAACGTTCCAAGTTGCGTATGGGCAAAAGCACTCAAAAAGTGCAAAACCAGGGGTAACCACCATGGTATTGACCCATTGTATTGGGCAATGATCCGCCTAATTGACCCCGTCCAGGTAGTTTTGGGCTCATGGTATTGTTTTGGCCCATGGTATTGAAAAAGGGGCTCATGGTATTGAAAAAGGAAAACCTATATAAGGAGAAGAAATTCATTGTGCAAATCATGAGTGTGAGAGCAAGATGTCTGAGCTTGAATGAATACTTCTCTGTGAAGTATATCTGTATGGAAAGGGTAAAGGTTTGATGATAGATCTGAATCTATGGAGCACTTATGAAGAAATGATGAAGCGAGATCTTTAGATCTGAAATGTACTTGTATTTGCTAGATCTGTTTATGGAGTGATTAGATCTGTGATGAGGCGAACATCAAGGCGAACATCTGTCTGAAGTAAAAGGGTAAATATGAACTGAATATCTGATCTGAAGAAGTATGCTGCTCTGTAATGATTGAAGATCTATATGCTACTTCGCCGCGGAGGAAGCGCGTATATACGCAGCTTCGGTAAAGTGAAAGCGCGTATGCGCAATGAAATATACACTGAGGTATACGCTGGTTTGTGTGGACGGAAGCACGTATATACGCGACATCAGTAAAGGGAAAACGCGTATGCAAACTAGGGTTTTCTGAAGCAAGGGGTATGAAATATCTGATCTGTTCTGCTGTGTTTCTGCTATCTGATCTGTGTTGATATGTATCTGTTGGTGACGTATGTTTGTGCTTAAAAATATGGAAAGGGTCCAGTATGAAAATATGATGAAATGTGGCCTGCAAGTGGTGTTATGATTGAAGTTGTTGGATCCAGTGTGAAAATTGATGAAACGTGGTCCAAGGTGGTGCTGAGGGTTGTAGCCTTCAGTCAGGGGGTCGTAGCTCCCTTCCAGGAGAGGCTGGTAAACGAGTCAGGGGGTCGTAGCTCCCTTCCAGGAGAGGCTGGTAAACGAGCGCAGGTGGGTGCCTGCGTGCTGGTCAAGTCTGCGCCAGCACATATGTTGTAAGATGTTTTCTCTATAATAAAATATTGAAGGCTGAGCAACTGCAGCAGTGGTTTTTTCCCGACTTGGGTTTCCACCTAAAAAATCATGGTGTTTATGTGTGATGCTTTGTGTGATGGCTTATTCTGTTCTTACTACACATGTTTACTTTTTATTGAACATCTGATGAATGAATGATGGAATGATATAAGCAAAGAACTAATGACATAACTAGATCTCTGTGTATACGCTAGTTGCATGAAAGATATCCGCGTGTATACGCGAGTTTACTAAAGGAAAGTAGCGTATGGGTTTTAAGGAATGAAAAAGTGAAAAGTTTTGAGTATGCAGTAAATACTGATTCACCCCCCCCTCTCAGTATTTTTCCCAACAATTGGTATCAGAGCAGGTCCTTCTGCAGAAGCTTGATCGCTTGAAGGAGATCCATCGCAATGGGAAAGAAGCAAAAGAAGAAGGTTACTCAAAGAAAGAAGATGCCTCAGAAATCATGTATAGCAGAAATTGAAGAAGATAAATCAGGTATTGATAGTTGTTCTTGTGATTCACTTTCTGGTGCATGCAATGATGAAGATAGTGTAAGTAAAGTTTTGGATCTAGAGGAAGCTATCAAGAAAATTGAAGATCAACGAAGATCAATTTCTAAAAGCGAAGCTTTGTACAAAGGGATGAAAGAACAAATGGAAATACTGAATGGACAGACAGACAAGTACCAAAGGTTTCATGCTTATGCATCTGCTCGAATTAAAAGATTAGAAGTAGAAGTCAACGATCTAAATGCAGATCTCGAAGAATCAAACAAGAAGAATGCAAGACTTGAAGCAGAAATCGTCTTTCTCAAAGAAGATCTCGAAGCATCGAATAAGAAGAATGAAGAACTCTTACAAACTGTTGAAGAACAAGAAGATGGAAGAAGGAAAGAAGAAAGCATGACAAAGCAATGTCAAGCCTTGGAGGTTGAGGTAAACATTCTCAAAGGTAAATTAGAAGAAAAGGATAAACTCTTGAGGTTTCATGATAGTACTAATATTCTGGACAATATTCTGAGTAATCAAAGGTCTCCTGCTATCAAACATGGTCTTGGTTTCCATGAAACTGTTAAAGGAGAATCTAGCTCACAAGGAAGTGCCAAAGATTCAAAGGAATTCAATGCAAAACCTGAAGAGTTGAAAGAAACAAAAGGTCAACCAACAATGATGAAATCTCAAAGGAAATCATTCAATAATGTTGAATGTTTCAAATGTCATAATCATGGGCATGTTGTAGCAAATTGCAGGAGCAGATCATTCCAGCCTCAAACAAACAGGTTCTACTCAGAAAGGTACTCTAGTTTCTTCAGGGGGTATTGTTTCTCATGTAACATGTATGGACATAAAGCAGCTGATTGTAAAAGGAGGAAGAATAGAAATACTCATTGTGATTCTTATGTTTATTTCTCTGGCCACATGAGATGTTATGCTTGTAACAAGTATGGACATGTAGAAAAATAATGCAGGATGAGCAGATCTGGGAAAGTGGATAACTTCCAGCACACAAATAGAAAGTTTAAACAAATCTGGAAGAAGAAGGAGGACCGATCAGAAATGTAGGGAATTCTGATCCTACTGCAGTCATCCGCCTCTGAAGCTGACCTTTCTTATTGACTGCAGGAATGATGTGAGATACATTATGAGATTTAGTAATGTATCGTCACAGGGGGAGCAATGCATGATGACTCTCATGGTTGATTTGATTACTTTGGTTATATGAATTTCTGACAGCACATCTGATGTGGAAAGGACAGGTACAGGAGGTACAAGCTCAGGAGGAAATGAAGGAAGATGAAATTTTTATATGCTTCACTTTCCATACGCGGGTTATATGAACCAAAGTCGCGTATACACGCGAGTTTCATCAGACTCAGACGCGTATGCACTAATGATAAAAGAATTTATCTGATAACTAAAGATCTGGAGCAGAGGTCCAGGGGGAGCATTAGTCTGACTGCTGATGATTGCACTGATAGCATTATTCTGGTTATACTCATAATAATACATGGGTTCTTGTGTTGAACATTATGGATGAAGCCTGGTTGCTTTATGATGAAGAGCATTCATTGGTGAGATGAAAGTCTTATATTTCAGATCATGCAGAGATTTTTGCTGATTACTGGCTGTTGAAGGTGTTTCAGATTGCATAAGTTAAGAAGGAGCACTGGTTTAGGGGGAGCAGCAGGTTGAATACTAATGATTGCATTGTTGGCAATATGACTGCTTATTCTTTGGGTTTTTGTGATACTTATGCTCAAATGATGATGACTTGGTACATGATGAGTTTTTGAGCCCTGGTTGCTGATAAGTATCCTCTGTGTTCACACATGGATGAGTTGGATGTCGATTGATTCAGAAATAAGAAGAGATCATGCAGAGTTTGTTACTATGGTTGAGATATTTTGCCTACATATGTTACTTCATATTTAATCTTGAAGATCATGGTGATTTTGGACCACATGGATGATTGCTTGACACATATCTGAAGATGCTGTTCTGGTATGATAATTTCTCTTGGAAAGAATGTATTGATGCTGCACGGAATATGAAGGCTTGGTTAATAATGTGCTTATGCTACAACTGTTGGATGACGCTTGAAGACACAACTGTACTGTTCTATCTATTTGTAGTCCAGAGAAGCATTCAAAAGAAGCTGAACACTGCCCTTTTTTCTCACAGAGAATCAGATCAGATTGAAATTTAGAACATGGCTTGGGATACGCGGGTTTACTGAAACACAGTCGCGTATACATGCTAGTTCCTGCACAGAAAACCGCGTATGTCTCATTGATGACAATTTTTGCTTGGATTCAGCTCTTTTCAGCACAGCTGCAGTACTGTTTGGTATCTCTGATATTGTTGGGTATCTCTGGTGGTGTTCCAGTTCTCATATTTCTGTTTCTAATGTTTTGATGAAGATGCCTTGATGATTTGTTGGTGAAAGTGTTCAGGATGCACAAACTAAGGAGGAGCCTTAGTCATATGAAAAGGATGCATGGATGTGCAGATTCAGGGGGAGCATTAGTTTTGCTGAGTATAATGCATTTCTGGCATTATGGTGGTTCTGATATATGATCTTTCTTGAGGTCTTTTGGTATTAATTATGAAAAGTCATATTTGTATTTTGATGAAAAGGTCTGGTTGAGACCCATGATGTAAAATTGTAATATTCAGTCATGAAAGGACTTGTCAAATTTTGTAAACCCACTTGGTTGGGTAGCTGAGTCAAATTTTGTAAACCCACTTGGTTGGGTAGCTGAGTCAAATTTGTAAACCCACTTGGTTGGGTACTTGAGTCTCATATGTAAATCCACTTGGTTGGATATTTGATATAAGTATGAGTCATTGGTGATAGGAAGATCATAGAGTCATGTACTTCATTGAAAATATGTTTGAAGATTCAGCATGAACTCAGGGGGAGCTTAGTCACTTCAGCACATATCAGATCTGCAGAATGTTTCTTCTACATGAGGAGAAAAGGGGTGAGTGTGTTGGTTTTGATCCGCGCATTGCCCTTGATGTCAAAGGGGGAGAGTATGCTGGTTTTGATCCGCCCGTTGCCCTTGATGTCAAAGGGGGAGAGTGTGTTGGTCTTGATCCGTTGGTTTTGATCCGCCCTTTGCCCTTGATGTCAAAGGGGGAGAATGACATGGTGTTTGAATGCAGATAATGGTGTCAAAGAATTGGGAGAGTGACATGGTGTCAATATACTTATCTGTTGTGGTAACCAAACACCATCGTGGTTGCCATCAAGTCCAAAGGGGGAGATTGTTGGAAATATGATGCAGAGTGTTGTCCTTGATGGCAACCCACTAAATGAAGATGAAGACATGTGATAGTTGACATGTGTTGTCCTTGATGGCAATACACCTGATGAAGTTATTCTTGACTTGATGGACGTGCTAAACGATGTAAATCTGATGTGATATGATGTTAGTAGCAATATGATGCTAAGTGTTGTCATTGAATGGCAACTCACTTGATGAAGAAGATGGCAACTTACTTGATGAAGTTGTGCTTGAGAGAATATGTTCCTGATGAAGAAAATATGATGTTTCTACAGTATGTACAAAAGGCAATGAAGAAAGGAATTCAGAATGTGCTCAAAATATGATGAAAAGATTATGTCTCTTTGTATACGCGGATCTGCCTAGGGGAAGTCGCGTATGCACGCGGAAAATAACGTGCCAAGTCGCGTATGGGAAAAAGCGCTCAAAAAGTGCAAAACCAGGGGTAACCACCATGGTATTGACCCATTGTATTGGGTAATGATCGCCCTATTGCCCCGTCCAGGTAGTTTTGGGCTCATGGTATTGCTTTGGCCCATGGTATTGAAAAAGGGGCTCATGGTATTGAAAAAGGATAATCCTATATAAGGAGAAGAAATTCATTGTGCAAATAAGAAGTGTGAGAGAAAGAGGTCTGAGCTTGAATGAATACTTCTCTGTGAAGTATATCTGTATGGAAAGGGTAAAGGTTTGATGATAGATCTGAATCTATGAAGCACTTATGAAGAAATGATGAAGCGAGATCTCTAGATCTGAAATGTACTTGTATTTGCTAGATCTGTTTATGGAAGGCCTAGATCTGTGATGAGGCGAACATCTAGGCGAACATCGTACGAAGTAAAAGGGTAAATATGAGCGGAATATCGATGCGAAGAGGTATCTTTGCTTTCGTAATGATTGAAGATACATATGCTACTTAAATCGCGGAGGAAGCGCGTATATCTGTGACTTCGGTAAATCAAACGCGTATGCGCATTGAAATATACAGCGAGGTATCTGTTGGTTTGTGTGTGAATGGAAAGCAGTATATCAGCAGCATCAGTGAAAGGAAAGCGCGTATGCAAACTAGGGTTTGCTGAAGTCTGTGGTAAGAAATGTCTGATCTGTTCTGCTGATTTACTGATATCTGTCAGTGATTTATATGTATCTGTTTCATGGTTGAATGTGCTTAAAAGTGTGGAAAGGGTCCAGTGTGAAAATATGATGAAATGTGGCCTGCAAATGTTGTTCTATTGAAGTTGTTGGATCCAGTGTGAAAATTGATGAAACGTGGTCCAAGGTGGTGCTGAGGGTTGTAGCCTTCAGTCAGGGGGTTGTAGCTCCCTTCCAGGTGAGGCTGGTAAACGAGATCGGGGGTCGTAGCTCCCTTCCAGGAGAGGCTGGTAAACGAGTCAGGGGGTTGGAGCTCCCTTCCAGGAGAGGCTGGTAAACGAGCGCAGGTGGGTGCCTGCGTGCTGGTAGAGTCTGCACCAGCACATATGTTGTAAGATATTTTCTCTATAATAAAATATTGAAGGCTGAGCAACTGCAGCGGTGGTTTTCTCCCGACTTGGGTTTCCACCTAAAAATCCTGGTGTTCATGTGTGATGCTTGTGTGATGGTTTATTCTGTTCTTACTGCACATGTTTACTGTTTATAGAACATCTAATGAATGAATGATGGAATGATATAAGTGAAGAACTAATGGCATAATTAGATCTCTGTGTATACGCGAGTTTTATGAAGGATATCCGCGTGTATACGCTACTTGGCCTCAGCAAAGTAGCGTATGGGTTTTAAGGAATGAAAAAGTAAAAAGTTTTGAATATGCAGTAAATATTGATTCACCCCCCCCTCTCAGTATTTTTCCCAACAGACTATTCTATAAATGATCTTTTGCAGGTGAAATTTACAAGAGGGCATCTCAGAAGGCACCTCACTCCATTTTTCTCACAATGGAAAAGTATGCACTCTCATTTCTAGGGGCTTAGTTTAATTGTCAGAAAAAAATCCAAAAATTTAGAACAAACTCACTTTGTAGACTCATGGTCATCACTAGCATGCCATGACTGCAATATTTCACCCACACTTTTGTTCTATCTCACTCAAGAAGCCTCCACTAAACCCTATTTTTTCTTCGGATACAATATTCTTTAAACAACTTATTCAATGGATCCATCCAAGAAAACATTACTTCCCATTTGTAAAAGAGTTATAAAACATGGCACCTCAACTTATTAATGACCATCTAAAGCTAGGTCACATCCTCTCTCTACCACCATTGCGCTATTCAACAACCTATTTATATAACACAACAATAAATTCCATTTTTACATGTTGATTCCATGTCCTTATCAAGTGACTTGCGATAAGATAGAAACGATGGTAAACATCACTAGTCCCTCTCATCTATGATTCCATATTTCTTATTTTCAATTTCACATTGTCTGGAGTAGTTCAAGTTAATATAAGGAAAAATAATTGAATCTTCACCTCTAATATAAATATTTATATTGGAAATTTTTTAGTCCTCATGACACATACAAAGAATTTATTATTTCCACATCTTTAACTATAAATCATGTAGTGTACCATTTTTTTCTTTCAAATATACATATCTACATGGATTTATTGATTGAAACTATAACCATTTATATTCCTTCTATAAAATCAAATAGTTCATTCTACATTTCCAAGCAAAAACTAGTTAGGACTCGGTTATATTTCCAAGAATATATCATCCTTATTACATCGCACCTTCCAAGAGACATTTTGGATGACTTAGTTCTTAAAGAAATAAAAAAATAGGTATGGTTTCAAACTAAATTGAGAGGAATTTATTTATATAACAAACATGAACTACCTAAAAATGCCATACCATTGAACCCAACAACGAAAATCATATCTAATGAAAGGTGTATCTAAGCTGAAATCATCAAGGAAATAACATCACTTAGCATAGTAATGTAAAATATAGACCACAAGGTTGACATCCATGATGTCCCTCCCAAGAAGAACTCACCCATAACTCCAATTGTTTTTACAATCAACACCGATAGCCTAAGGGGACATTTGTATTTTTGAAAATCATGCTTAACTGTGTCATATTGCATAATCATGTAGTTGTATGTTTCTATCTTTCACCGTACATGTAGGACTTATTTATATTTTATTTATGATCCCTTGATATTTGTGCATCTTTTTTGAATCCATAGTATTCCTACTTCAAGGAAAATTGTCCAGACTAATAAACTAACAATTTTTCCTTGATGATATTATGTTATCTTAATATTATTGTTATTGTTCACATTTATAGGTTACCTTGTCTTTGAAAAAGGATAGTGCATATCACCTCTTAGCTAGGGAGTTACAAGTTAAGAGGTTTAGAAAAACATCAATATAATAAATTTTACTAAGACATGTTTAAACAAAGGAGACATATAGTGGTTATATAATTTATTTTAAATACCTATTGAAGAATATTCATCTTGTTTATTTAACAAAACACCAATACACATGTTTATATGGACGAAAAATAATTATTGATAATATTTCCAAATTCTAAACTAAAGTAATAATCTATTGATTAGTGGTTTACCAAACTAATAGAATATTTTTCTAAGTTTCATATTTCTACCAAATCCATAGCAATCACACATGTCTACTACTATTAATTTTGGGAATTATCTAAGTTAGTGTATGATACGGTAGAAAAATCCCTCTACAGCTTCCTATGGCCCAAACATGTATGTCACCTTGATTGTGAAAAATGTTTTGAAATCCAAAGAGC